>RPOG01000373.1:371529-405851 GCA_008086565.1 Thalassoma bifasciatum | reverse complement strand
GGTGAGGTTTCTCTGGCTCTGACTCAGCTTCTTGACGTAAGGAGACTCAAAAGTAGCACGAAGAGAGTGGCAAGTCTGCAGCAATGAATAATTTAATTGGACTAGGAGTGTAGCCGCCTCCGAAGGCAGCTTTTCTTCTACTACAGTATCCAAACTTGGTCTGAGTCCCATAGCAAACAGTTTGCTGCATATAAGTATTAAATGTTGGAGGGGTGAAGAAAGCATGTGCCATGTTGCTCTCGAGGCAAATGCCACTCCCATCACTTTTAATCAGCTCTCACCTGTTCTTGGAAAGCGACTTTCTACGCTCCAAGGATTCATCTCCTTTTCATTACTTTCACATATCACTGACCCAGGAGGGCATCGCTCTGTTCCTTCTATTTATAGTAATTATCTCTTCTTTCTTTCTGCCTGTTCGGCACCACATAGCTCAGGGACATTTTGCAGAGTTTGAGAAGAGGTTTTAAAATGTGCTCTAGCTGCTGAATATGTCTGCGAGACAAAAAATGGGGAAGCAGTGAGAAGGTGGAGATTTTTTTTTTTCAAATTTTCCAAGATGCCTTCAGACTGCATTCAAGCCCTGTCAGACATGAAAAATTCAACCTATTCTCATGTCTAAATGATACCTGCGGCATACGTGCCGCTCTCCTAGTCACATTACTCCTGTTTGTACAGCTGAAGGGAGACAGGGACAGCTGGGACTCGCCTGAATTTGGAAAGTTTCCCCAAAGAATATTAGGTCAGAGGAAGAGGAGGAGGAGGGGGAGGAGGAGGGGGAGATAAAGATGTCACCCAGGGGACCTTTCAACCAAGAAACATTTTCTATCACAGTCTTCTATTACAGTAGGAGATGTGCTATAGATGATACACAATCCTGACTCTGAGGTTGTTCTGAGATTTTGACTGTGATTGGTTCACCACAGGATTTCAAGATCTGTCATTACTGTTTCTGCACAGTTCGGCTTGACAAAGTCATTTGATCAGACAAGAAGCATTCTGAGTACTGATACAGTAAAGTTGATATAGTTTGTAATAGCGCCAGGCGCTTTGGCTAAGTGTTTACTCTGCTAATACTTTGTTAGACGCACTGTGAGGGGGTTTTAACAGGTGGAGTAACAGACTCAAACTGATACAAATACCTCTTTAAGCAAACAAGATCATCAACAACAACAGGGCTAAAAATTGTATTTCTCTGCGCCCAACAAATATATATATGTAAGTATTTCAAATACACAATCAAAGTAGTACGAGGTATTATTTTGTCATCATGGGGGCGTTGAAATTGTTATAACTTTACCGATTGGCACCAGGCATTACTATCGAATCACAAGTTAAAATTTCATTATAGCAGGCCCAAAGTTCGAGCCCTGCATCAATTTATAATTTTAAACCATTTTACCAACTGGTAAACCAAAATTCAGTCCATTTCACTGGTGGACTTTTCAATTCTAGTTGAAATGATTCAGAAATCAGCCACTTTAGATCATCTCTAATTGGTTCTTCATCATCATTATTTTATTAAGACACTCTTCTTAGACAGCAGTGTTACTCTTAAGGCTGTGCTGGAGTTATGTTTGCTTTGTTGTAATTATCTTCTACTGTTTTGCATTCTCTTGAAAGTAAAATGACATCACTCTCCTGCTGCCGCACAGAGCAGTTTGCTGAAAGAGACGCAGCACTGAACAGACTTTAAGGACACGGTGTCATATTATTCTTTCATGTTAAGTGTAAGAAATACAACCAGCAGTGAGGCGAGGCCTTCACTTCAGTCTCAGAGGTTACTTTTCTGCAACAACAACCTGCCCACCATTCATTATTGATTACACATCTTATTGGTAACTAAAATGGTGACTTCATGTCTATTTGTTAATGTTTGCTCATTCTGTGTTTGTGTGTTTTTTTTACTCCACAGCCTTGCTACGAGCGGGTGAAGGACTGGCTTAATGAGAACTTAGTGGCACTTTGGATTTTCGCTCTATGCACAGCACTTACTCAGGTAATTACAGCTTTTAAGTTGTGTGTATTATATTTTTTAAGACTGAGTCATTAGCCGAGTCCTTGATATCAGCATTCTCAGACAGAGGCTCTTATTTTCTGTCAAACACACCTAATACTCCAAACACTCCCAGCATCCTTTGCATTAAAAGCTGAAAGCAGGATTTCTCAGGACAGCTGGAGCCCGTACAAGCCTCTCATGTTACCCCTGAAGACCACATAGGACGGTTTGACTTTCCATAAAATTCTTTTCTCTGCTTTCCAGCCGAGTGTTACGTGATGTGCTTCCGCAATCTGGGAGGAGAAATATCACACGAGTGCCCCTGTGATGCTACGGGCTCATTTTCCATTCTCGGTGCCCTTTGTGAAAATCCTACATGCTGCAAAGTGAAAACCAGAAAGACTTATCTGAAATATCAGTAATACGTGCCAGCTGACTCACAGCATTATACAACACAACAAAATGAGATATGTAGGCCTCATGAAGGACAAATGAAGGCAAGTTTATGTAACTTATAAAATCAAAGACACATCAGAAATTTTGTCTGTGTTTAGTTTGATACTTTAAAAGAGCTCTGGTGCGTAACGTGGCCTGGTTTGAGCAGCAGCTTTTGTTTACTGATGTTGTTTTGTCTTTCTATCCTGTCCTTCACCTTCTTGAGCTGCATCAATACTTCACAGACTTTTTTTCTTCTTTCTTTTTCTGACCAAAAGTCAGCGATCGATATAGAAATTGAAAAACAACTTTTACATCATTTTTATTCTGCAGCTATTTAAATTCAAGCAACTATATCTCTGCTCCCTGCATAAAGGAACTGAAATAGCACAACTTCTTAAAATGGGTGAAACAAACTCTTCACAGCTAAAGGTGAAAACAGAGGCATGTAATAAGCAAACGTGTAAAAACTTGAGTTTTTCCAGTCAAGTGTGTGAAGCTTCCCACAGGTGTAACATTATATTTCCTTGAAGAAACAGCTGAAACCCTGGTAATGATTTCAGTTTTAAAGGAAAGAGCTGAAATTCTGTTGCTGGCAGCTATAAGGTGTAATACTGTTAACTAGCAAAGCCTTGCTGACTTGTCAGAGAATTAAACCACTCTTACTTACATCAAAGAAGGGGTTATTTGGTTTCCTTTTTTTGAAAATGGATGTAAAGAAGCAAAGCTGGATGTTAAACAAAATGTGTGCAAATTTTCAAACCGCTTTATATTTATATGTTGTAAAAATCCCTGAATCTGTCTGTACACTGCTCAAAGTGGTTTGAAATAGAACAATATCTTGTGAGATCTTCACAAAACTTTCCAAAATGATGAGGTCATGAGGCAAAAGGATATCCTGACTGGTTCATAACATGGTAGAGGGTTTGGGTCTCATAAGCCTTGTTTCCACCAGGGAGTCTGGTACGGATCAGTACAGTTTGGTACGGGTCAGATCGGTAAAGCCTGATCCTGTGCGCGTTTCCACAGCCGACCGTACCCTGCTCGATGGGCTGGATGTCGAGAGCCGCGTCAGCTACGTAACAACATGACATCATTGCCGCGCAACACAGTGTACCCCACTAATAAATACAACGAAGAAGAAATCGACAGCATTGTGAACAAAGAGCAACGATGGAGGACATCCAGCAACTCTTCTACTTTGCTGGATGCCATCTTCAGAATAAAAAAGTTCTGCGCTTGTGCACGAGTAGAGATTTGAACATGGTGGGGTTGTGTGTTGTTCTTTATGAGCACTGTTGCACGGGAAGTGATGAATCTTTCAACCAATCAGCGCACTGCAGTGATTATAGCCCCACCCCTGGGGCCGGTTTGGTGTGGCTTGGCACCCCAACAGAAGGGTACTGAAAAGTGGAGCGGTACGGGTCGCTTATTTGGGGACCCGTCCCGGTTTTAGTCTATGCAAACGCCACAAAATGCGTGCTGTACTAAGACGAACCGAACCGATCCGTTTGGTGGCAACAAGGCTAAACACCAAGGTCTACTGATAGCCCCCCCCCACAACAGGGCTCCAATCAGACAGAAGGGGTTTGTGGAGCGGGAAGCCTTAAATAGACAGCAACTGAAACAAAGTGTCTCAGACAGAAAGTCGATGTTTTGGCTTTGAAAATTTAGTTTCCTGTACTTTGGGAGCCAGTCTCAAGTGGACATTTGAGGAACTGAAATTTTAAGCACTTCTGCATCATTTTCATTCCTTATGGCTGGAGGTTTACACTTCAGTAAGAATAAAATCATTTGGAAATGTTTCATGAAATAACATCAAACCATACCATGCTTATTTGAGTCAAATTGTAGGATAATTCAACAAATCATGTACTTGAATGAAATTGTAATTTTTAATCAAGAGATTGACCCCTGTATGTGAAAGAAAAAGCAATTATCTTGAGTCTGAGACCACAGAGTGAGAAAAAAAGAATCCAAGCTCTCTCTTTTCAGTTGTCAAAGTGAATGGTTGTACTTCGCAGGAAAAAAAACTCAAAATGCAAACCGGTAAACTCCAACAGCTGCGATGCTTGATCAGTAAAGTTGACCTTGAAAATGAATGAGGCAGACAAAGTAACAGACGACACAGTTGTTCTCTTAAGTTTGCTGCCAGACGGTTGCACAGCGGGTTATTCTCTGTGATCACTCAATAAACGTGATGCAGTCGCCTCCTGCTTTACGTGGTCATCTGCTGAACAGGAGTCACATCCTTTGATCTAATGCTGAAGGACGTGCACACTTACCTTTCCAACTATTTGTACTGTAGTTGGGACAGAGAGAGTTTGGGCGAAAATTTTTTCTTAAGACTATTGAATGCTCCGTTTCTCTAAAGTTGTTGCTCCAGTTTGCAGAGTTATTATAATTTCACTTCACTTGTGCGGCCTCCAAAATCACACTTCAAAACCGTCTTTTCCCAAACCACACCAGTCGGCTTCTTACTTCGCTCAACTTCAATCACTTTCTTCTGTCAACGCTGTGGTTCAGACAGCTCAGTCTTCTGTACCCATTACTGGTAATCTTCAATAGTCAAATAACTTTTTTCTAGTCTGAAAGTGGCTTGACAACATGTTCAAGTCAGAAATTCTACTTCACAGCTAAAAGAGGGCAGGATTGCTATTTAACATCCACCTCGTCCAGCAGTACAGTTTATTAATTAAAGTTAATCTGGTTTTCACTCACAAAGGGCACATCTTAAAGCCATCTAGTTACAGACTTTGGAGCTGAGGGCACTTCATTCTTAAATACAAATCCCTTCCTCCAGCTTTTCCATTTTTTGCAACATTTAATTTGTCCATTCAGCCGAGAGGAAAGGTCAAACTGTGGTCAAACTGCAACAGTTTTCAATTTTAAAAATGAAAGATGTAACCTTTAAAACGTCTTTCTGGCACTGTTTTCCCTCTCCTAGACTAAGCTTTGCTCAAAACAGCGAGGGATCTCACAGAATTATGCATAAACACATACATACATCCTTCAGGTGACGGCTTGTTGGCTCTCACATGGATCTGTGAACTTCAGCTGTGAAACATGTGGCTGATGGCTGATTAATCTTGCTTTTTTTGTATATGGATGCAGATGAAAGATTGTGTTTGTGTACTTTTTCTACACTTGTGTTAACTCTGCTGTTTATTTTGTTTTAGTGTTTCTTTTATATACACTGCTGATCAAAATCTTAAGACCAGTTAAGAAAGTACAAAAAATTATATTTTTTCAATCTTGGATCTTAAAAATGTTTTAAGTGGTTTCAAAATGCAAAACAAAGACATGTGAGAAAGAAAATTAAAGTGAAATGCCCCACTCATCAGCTTTGAAAGACCAAATCTGCACAAAAATGTGGATTCTGTCTCATTTTCTATCAGGTACTCACACTGTCACAGTCATGACTTCCTGATGGCGAAAAAAGCTTGTGCTCTTTGATCATGGTTGAACTGTTGAGCTGCATAAAAGAAAAAAGACCTCTCACAACGCAACGCCAGCACTGCTGAGGTTGGACGCAGTAAGACAGACATTTTGAATTTCTTCAAACATCCCAAGGGTTATAGAACAAAAAAGTCAAGTAGACCCAAAAATATTTCACCAGCATTGAGCCAGAGGATCTGATTGGCTATCTGTCAAAACTCAAGACGATTCTCGACCCAAATTAAGGTCGTTACTGGTTCAGACCGAGAACAGAAAAACCCTTCAGAGGCCTCATATCCTTCAACGCCACAAAATTGCCCATTTGGACTTTGACAGAGCGCACCAACATGGGACACTGAAAGGTGGAAGAAAGTTTGATTCTCTGAGGAGAAAAAATTGAACCTTGATGGTCCTGATGGCTTCCAACGTTACTGTCATGACGAGGAGATCCCACTGAGATGTTTTCCAGGTGGCACAGCGGAGGGGGGTCATCATGATCTGCTTTTTCCCTCAATGGAGCAGTGGAGTTTCAGGTTGTGCAGGGGCGTCAAACAGCAGCTGGCTGAGTGGAGATGTTGCACGCTGAGTCCTTCATGATTGAGGACCCTGGTCTGTGTGCTAATGACTGGGTTTTTCAACAGGACAACACTGTTGTTCACAATGCCCGCCTGACAAAGGACTTCTTCGTCTTCCAGAGGAATAATCTCACTCTTTTGGAGCATCTTGCGTGTTCCCTTGATCTAAATCACTTTGAGAACAGTATGGGATGGATGGAGAGGGAATTTTATGAAAATGGACGTAAGTTTCAGACAGTGGATACCAAACATGAAGCCTCTTAACCACTTGGAGCAACGTTCCTTTGACACTCCTAGAAACACTCACATCAAGCAGCTGAAACAAATTTTCAAAGTGATCAACAAGAACTGTGAAGCTCCTCATTACTGAGTCCTTTTCCCAAACTTTTATTTCTAACCTTTGTTTTAATGCCCCCCCCCCCCAATTTCTTTATTGATTTCAGCACTTTCAGATATGCAGTTTGCTAAGCTAAATCACGTACTTTACAGGAATATACAGAAATAAAACAAAAGAAAATAAAAAAAGGAACAAATTCAATCCCCCACCCATCCCCAACTAATCCCTCCTCTCTCTAAAAATCTATTTTGCGTTTAAAGTCCATTAACGTGTAAATCTATTTCCATAAATACATAGATAAATAAATAAATACATAGATGGTACCTCTTCTATAAATGTTTACAGTAAATTGTTTTTGTTTTTTTGTATCACTCCCATTTCCCCTTTTGCATTTTAAAACTCTACTTATAATCTCTTTAAGATCTGTCAATTCAAAATGTAAATTTGTGTAATTATTCAACTAGTCTTAAGATTTTGATCAGGAGTGTATATGTAAGTTTTGTGATAGTGGTTTCAGTTCTGGCGGTTCAGATCCTCAGTCTGTGGAGCACTTTACAAATGTAGCAAAATGAGTAATGATGTTGATGGATTGAACCATTTCTTATTGATTCTGAACAGAAACTGGAGATCATTATATTGTGATAGGAGAAAGTTAATCTTATCGGAAACGGATGTCAAACACATGTACATTTTTATACAGTCAAAAAAGCACAAAAGCTCCTTCTGAGCCATTAACTGCTGATTTGTTTCCTGTATATCTGCAGATCCTGGGCCTGGTCTTCTCCATGACGATGTTCTGTCAGTCGGTGAAAGTAGAGACCTTTTATGCCTAGCGGTCATCCTCGTTGCCCTTCAGCTCACTTGGATTGTTTATCGTCAAAGAGGGACGGATATAGACCCACCCTCCTCCTCCTCCTCCTCCCTGTCCCTCTCCTCCTCTTCTTTCCCCCCAAACAGACTCTTCTTCCCGACGACTGTCCTCTCTGTGACATTCCCTCTCGGGTGTCGTTCACAGTTTTTCTGCTAACTATCAACAAGCACAGTGTCAGTGTAATACCTGAGTTGGTTCCTATGGTTTGCTCTGTGTACAAGCTAATTTCTGTGATACATTTTATGAAGCAGTATTATGATCGTGTATAAAAAGAAAAAAAGTGTAACCCCCCCACACCTTTTTTAATATGTGTTTTGTTTTAAATTATTTTATGGTTTGTATGTGTTTATGAAAATACGAGCTACAGTTGGGAAGGTGCACAATGTGAAGTGCTGCAAGTGCATGTCTCCTGCCATGGTGTGTATTAAATGTTTTGGCTCGACTTAAAAAAAAAACTCATGTCATCTTGTCATTTTTCTCAACCGGAAACGCTGAAAGGTTTCGTGTGTAATCTTACTAAATTATTTCCCAACACGAAGGATGACAAACAGGAGAGACTGGGGGGAGTTTCAAGGAACCGACACGTCAAGTTGTTTCTGTTGTCCTTCTGTTGAGACGCACTGGAGCCATTAAAATATTTCATGACATCTGACTAATGGGGCTTTAATGAGATATATCTGATGAAATTAACCGCCCTAGGCTTTCATGCGTACATTTTTATACAACACTGATTTGCATGGGTGATGACAAACGCGGCGGCGACAATACAACCTTCCAGTTGGAAGACTCCTTTCTCCACCTCATGAATAAGCAGCAGGATCCTACAGACTAGCCTCCCCGTTTAGGGGGGGTCGTGGTTAGTGTCGAGTTTACTGTGTCTAAGTAGACATCAGAAACTTCGAAGGGGACCGGAAAAACACTGAGAAATTTAAGAAGGAAAGAGAGGGGTGGAACCCGGCAGTTCTTATTAGGGTCGATATTCATGTGGTCTCTGTGCGAAACTAATTTATCGGGGTATCCTCGGCACGAAATTCAGGGTGTTTTCAGCAGCGTTCAGAGGTCCCTGCTCTGCAGGTGCTGTAAATGCTGCTCATGCATTGGTGGAGGTTTTTTTCTTCCTTTGTTCCTTTTTTTCTGCCTCAAACAATCTGAACCTGGGAGAGCAAAAGTCCCAGAGCAATCAAAACTGAGGGCACAATTCAAGCCTCCCCCTGAGGTCATCATCCAGAGAAATTACACAGATCAGTCAGGAGGTGGAGCTGCGACAGGAAACTTTGAGACATTTGTTCTTTTTGTTACTGGGGAAAAAAGTTTTACCAGACATCTGAAACTCTTCAGAATCTTTTCCATACATAAGCTGAAATCAACACGCTGTGTCTGGAGCTAAAGTGCAAAGATGAATCGTTGTTCTGAAGTTTCAAGACACTACCCCAAAAAAACCATTCATTAAAACAGGAAAGTGAGTTGGTTTCTACATCCTATTAAAAATTGTTTGATGATATAATCTTTGGAGTGAAAGGAAGCTCGGCTCGCCCTTTGTTTAACCCTTTGTTTTATGTACAGTTCTACAAGCAATGGCAATGGGAGCAGGTTTTAATGGATATCTTTTGGATGTGATATCTGTAAATATTAAACAAAATAGATACTTGTCTCAATACAACAGCAACCTAAATTTGACCCCTGAGCATCTTAGATAGCTTATTGTGTTATTCTCTAATTACAATGTGTACACTATCAAGACTAAGAAAATTCTAAATAGATACTTTTTTTTCAAGAATGATGCGTTGCCCAAATAATATACTTCCTTTCATGTCTCTTACAGTATTTATTTAGAATCTACTGCTAGGCAGTGGTGTTCACAGATATTTTGAAGGGCAGGGGAGAAAGAAAAAAAAAAGTCGCTGATGCGATGCTTTGGCTCCCAGGAGATCAAGTTATCATGTTTTAACCAGCAAAAGGTGCCAATTTGTGTGGTTCCCCAACCAAAAAGGCCCTTGCAAGTGCATTTTGGCTCTCAAGACGACACCTGAGAACATGTTTTGGCTCCCAAGGAGGTACTTTGGTGCAAGTTTTGGCCAGTTTATCATGTTTTAACCAGTCAAAGAGGTCAGATAAGTGTGGTTCGCCAACAGGAGGGCACTTAAGGGTGTGTTTTGGCCCCCAAGAGGGCACTTTTAGCATGTGTTTTTCAACACATCTCCTCTGTGCACACCACTGGCTAACTCGTCTGAATGAACGGAGCTAAATGTTGCTTCTGTTGCCAAAATCTGTGAGCATCTTTATCCTGATGTAAGTCATAATGGAGTCGATGGTTTTGAGCATGCTGTTTAGAAAAGTATCATCTCATCTCAGTTTTGACAGTCTTATTGTATGCAGTGATCCGTTGCTAGATATACAGTTCTGCCCAAAAGTTTACACCCCCTCCAGCAGTATTTCTGTTTTTTTGGCCTTTTCTCAGAAAATATGAATGATAACACAAAATCCTTTCTATCATTCATGGTTAGTGGTTGGGTGAAGACATTTATTGAAAAAAAAATAGTTTACTCTTTTTAAATCATAATGACGACAGAAACTTCAAAAATGACCCTGTTAAGTTTACAGCCCCTGGTGATCTTCGCCTGATTGATGCACAAAAGTTAACACAAATGTGTTTGAATGTCTACTAAAGGTAACCATCCTCACCTGTGATCTATTTACTTGTAATCAGTGTGTGTGCATAAAAAAATGAACAGGGTCATTTTTGAAGTTTCCGTTGTCATTATGATTTAAAAAGAGTAAACACGGTTGTTTGTTAATACATTTCTTCACCCATCCTCTAACCATGAGTGACAGAAAGGTTTTTGTGTTAACATTCATATTTTCTGAGAAAAGGCCAAAAAATTAGAAATTCTGCTGAAGAGGGTGTAAACTTTTAGGAACAACGGTAAGTCAATTCTTAATGCTTTTCTTACAGAAAGAATCAGGTACCAGCAGGCAGGCTCTATACACACTGAATCTATAAAAAAGGATAAAACTTAAAGACTTACATGGTGCAGCAGGATCAGTACAGAGCATTTACTACCAAAGCTTCACCACAAAATCTTCAACTGAGCTGACACTGAGTCACCACTTTTGCCAGCCCTATTGGACACGCAGCGCTGTGAGCACCATCTGGATGCGAACAAAGTCGCACTAAGCCTGAGTGAGAATAGTCACGACTGCTCCCGGTGTAATCGCGCCCCTATGAGTGAACATTCATGACGTGTTGCTAAGTAGCAGAGTAACATCCACTCTCTTTCACTTTCAGAACATCTGTAAGAGGGAGAAACCAAATGTAAACAAACATGGATAGAAAAATGTAAAAGCTCATATAGTTGTATTGAGAATACTGAAAGTGAACACAAACATGAACAAACAAGAAAATCGAGGACGATCACCAAAAATTACATTTTGAGGCAGAATGGATGTTGACAAAACTGCAGAGACTTCCCCACTTTCATAAGACTGAACAGCTTTGACGGCTCAGGGCCGACGGCCTCATTTACATAAAACCTGAGAGCACCCAGCAGCTGCAGGGCGGGAACAGCGAAGCTTTCTGTCCCACACTTCCTGTAGCCGAGAGAAGAGCTCTTTGATTACTTCAAACAAGGCGTGCATACTAAAGAAAACCTTAAAATCAGCTCTCTGTCTGAGCTGTTTCCCATCATGGATTTCTCTCTTGTCTTAATGTTGTTTCATTAATCATCCGGGACACTACACTTGCTGCTATTACACTTTTCTTTTCAGTTTTGTTCCTGTTGTTTATTCTCTTACACAGGCCGACTATAGCCTGACTTTCTAAACTTTCTCCTGCTTCATATAAAAGTCGCACACAGCTTCTCTTGTGTAACACAAACAAGGCTGAAGTTTTACTGGTGCACAGTGTATAACTCAGTTGGTTTTACCTTTCAGCTCTGAGACAGATGTACAAATACATCCAAGTGCACACCCAGCTGGTGCACTAAGGCCCTGAAAGCATCGCAGAGATTCACAACAAAAATCAAAAACCTTGTCTGCTGCTGCTGAAATATATACTCATCTGTGATGCTTTAATAAACAAGTCACAGACGTACACATCTGTCTTCACAAAAATAAAAACCTGTTTATTCCTTAAAATCCAGAAGGTCTCTGACTAACACCACTGCCCTGAAGGAAACCTGTCCTCCTGAAATCTCCTCTGACCATTGGGATGAAGAAAGTATCTGATGTATTTTTTTCCCACATTCCTTTCAAGTTGCACTTCTTTTTTTCACAGCTACAAATAAGACTGAGATACCCTAAGCACAAAAAGTTGAGTATCATTGTGCAGCCCAGAGGACATTTGTGCAGATATTCTTTGTAATATTTGTAGTTATCTTTTCCTGGAAATTTAAAAAATGATGTTGTTGACTCATTATGCACTCGAACATGTCCAACATGTTGTGACACTCCCCCACGGCATTTTGTTGTGTTTGTGCTGGAATGTTCCTACAACCCAACGCTACGGCCTCTGAGGATGCAGATTAGCATCAGCAGTGATGACTTACAGTGCTGCTTTAAAGACCTCGTGAGGACTTGATAAGACTGTTAATTTTTTGTCTGTTCATAATCCATGATTTCTAATGAGATTATCAGTGCCAAAGTTTAGTCGTTTCTAAATACTGATCCTTGTTAATACGGATATGTTGGATTTTTCTGAGGTCCCTATAAGACAACACTTCAAGCAAGATCTGTCTTTTTTCTGCTGAAAAGGATTTCTTGGATTTATTTTGTAGTAATGGAGGACTTTAAAAAGAAAAAGGAAGTCAGAGCAGAAACAGAAGAGTGATAGAGCCCAGGCTAAAACACAGGTTCAGCTGTTTGGGAGAATGTTCATTCACATGCAGCCATCACTCACATGAGAGTCAATCAATAAAATGAAGAGCCTGGTTACATTTACTCCGCTTGGTGAGGTTGGAGTTGGTAGATGAGCACTGGTAGGACAAAACCAGGATTCATTAACGCTGCACATTGCAGACACATCTCAGAGCACTAGGCTGTGAGGAAAACTAAACACAACCCCAATTTGAATACTGAACCTTGTGGATTCTGCAAGATGTTTCAAATCTCAATACAACAGTGTCAACAGCTTAGTCCTGTTAACTGACACCTCCCTCTAGAGCCAATTAAGGGTAACCCAGAGAAATTCAGGAGGACATATTTCAAGCACAATGCATTTAAATGTAAATTTACATCACCCAGGTACAAATTAGATATGTTTACATTTTATGTGGGTACATTTCGTTCCATGTAGAGGTGTAAGTTAATGACATATGTAATTTCTTCAAATAAATGCAGACTGTAAGACGTATCTGAAGTGTCATATACAAGTTAAACTTGAAAAGAAGCTGCTCATTACAACTGTCAATCTCCAAAAGTTTTTTCTGGATAGCAGACAAAAAAATTGAATCGTCCATGTCATATAATAATGTAATCATATAATAATAATCATGACATATTTCATCCTGAATTTTGCTGGGTCACCCTTTTTGTTTTTACCCCTGAGCGTAAAAAGGTGTGAATAAGACTAAGAGTCACACATATTAATGATAGTGAATGTTGGTGTTCATGGGAAATGGAGTTTCTATCCCTGAAAAGCCATAACTAATTCAGGACACAGTTGTCACTGCAATCAACACCAGACTGACAGTCCCCTCAGCACCTTTATATAAAAAAGTGAAAATACAAATTTTCCTGGAAATTTCACAGGAACTGGCTGTTACTCAGCGCACATCTTCTTTCAAACATAACAAAATGTGATTCTTTGGAAGACGAGGCCAGTGATGCATGAGAGGCATGATCTGTTTTTTGTTTTCTAAGTAAACCAGCACACACAATAAAAAAGGAAGAGATGAAACCATGACGAAGCTGTAGAAACAATTCTTGAACAGCATTATACAACAAACATCTTCCTCAGGTAACAATTACCAACACATTGTTTTTGTGCAGGTGTTATAAATATTTGTCATCTTTCAGAGCCTTCACTAAACGTGGACCACAAACTTGTTTTTCTTGGCTTTGTATGTTGTGTTATGTTTTTGTGTCTTGCAGGGCTCCATGCAGCTTGATTCCTCCACCAGGCCAACTTTGTATCATTTATTTATCTCTCAGCATCAAGGTGCTGCTTCTCATCCCAGCGTACATGCGGTTTAGAGGTCACCACCTCTACGGTCTAACACACGGCCGGGGCAGAGACAGGCAGACAACATTTACATTCATTCACACACTGCTTTCACACACACACACACACACACAGAGGAATAAACATGCAGTCAAAAATCTGCAAACCTCACGCTTGATAAAATGTTATTCATGACGGTAAGCGAGTGGGCTCCAAATTGTGTCAGGTCACAGCGGGCTGTGTTCTGTAATATGAGGATAAATTTGCAATTCTGGAAACATCTGAGCTGTCAGTCTGGCTGATGGACCTGGACCCTTGGACCTGCAGAACTAATATGAGAGAGCGAGTATTTTTGCTTGTCGCTCACTTAACAGACCCCAGTAATAAATCTCCTGGGCTGAGAGGTAGTTTAAAAATACCAAGACTGATGTCGTCAATTCTCTCCTCATACCAAAACCACACCGACGCCTTTCCACGCACCGATTGTGACTGTTTGGTCAGATATAACCTTTACACTTCTGCTTTCATGCAGTTTTCTTATTGAAGTATAAGTCAACTTTATGTTCTCTGTGCACCAAAGCAGTTAGAGCCTCAAATGGCTTCACAGTGCCTGCATTATGAAACAATAAATGAAACCAATAAATGAAAAGGACATTTTACATCCCCTGGCCTTCAGCGACAGCAAGAAAGAAAACTCCAACTAAAACATCATTACACAAAATGGACCCAATGTTAAGTTTTATTCTCTGCTGGAGCGTGTGAAAGCTGCAGAAATGCATGTTCACAGGACACTCCCAAGTACTGTACAGGGTGAACGTTTGACAATATGTAATAGCTTAAAGGTTTGTGATTCAGGTACTGTGGCTATAGAAAAATAAACTCTTCAAGAAAATGAATGATGTAGCACTGACCAGTATGAACTTTACATAGGGGGAGAGTAGGGTGATTTGTACCAACCCTATTATCTCGAAAACCATTAAAGAAATTGGTCATGTGACAACATAATGCAACAAGTTGTCATATTTTGGGCTAAAAGTTAGAACAATTTGGGTTCAGCATCAGTTACATTATTGACCAACTTTTAAGTTTTAGGTTGGCAAAAGTGTATGCAGTATGTGCCTTTCTTTTGTCTTTTCACCCCTGCCCTTCAAAAAGTTTGTGCACCGCCTAGAGCTGATGTTCTCAAGAAACCACTCACACCTAAAAAACTTTGTGGCACTGCCAGAATGAGACATAAGTTCATAATCCCCTGCAACAATAACAAGTAGGACGTTAAGTAGTCGGCTGGATCTGTAACAAGAATTGCAGTCGATCAGGAGCTCATTTTGAGTTACATTTTGTTCTTGTTAAACATCTTGGTAAGAAAGATCCAATGTTGATTTGTAGCCTGGTTTTGAGAATTGCAATTCTTCTGAACATGTTCATATGGAGTTGTGGGACTTGTTTAAGAAATGCGAGCTTTGATGCAGAACCTTGTTGCAAAATCTTTAAAAAATAAACATAAAATACGTAATTTTGTATTCAGTGATCTGTTGTACTTTAATAATCAATGGTACAGTTAACCCCGCACAAATTTTGGGTCAAGTTGTGCCACAAGACCACTATTTCTAATTTTTTTTATTTCTAATTTAAAGATGATTGAGGTAAAAACTGCTCGACTCACTGCGCTCTACCTTAACAATCATAACTCAAAGAGTGAATGCTGAAATTTGAAAGTGTTGTGGCTTCAAATAACTTCTAAATAAAACAAATATGAACATGAGGATTGAAGCACTGAACGAAACCTATGACACTGAAGGGGCCTATAGTCATAACAGCAAAATGATGAACCCTGAAAGAACCTTAAAAACAACCACAAACAGCCTTAAAGAGACCAACAACATCACAAGATGACCCTTAAGACGCAGCAACAATGACCCTAAAGCTTCTGCGTACTCAAACCAACTGCAGAGACAGAAAAACAGCACAAACAGAAGCAAAACAAAGCAAAACATGTTATTCTTTTTAAAAACAACCAAAAAGGAAAGTAAGGCAAAAATAAAAACACTGAGCATAAAGTAACACCAATGAGACTCTAATGACCAGAAGAAACAAAGTTACTGTAGAGAGATTTCAGAGAGACAAAATAACCACAAAGATTCACTAAATTAACACAAAGTGACAGGAAATCACCACAGAGCATTTCAAAACAACAATACAGAGGAGGAAATTGGACAAAACAGCCAAACACAAACATAGAATAACTGCACAGAGACGCTAAATGAGCACAAAATCACATAAATGAACCACAGAGAGACAACCACCTTAAAGACACAAAACAACTGCAGAGACCACAGATGACTGTGAAGACACTAAATAAGATCAGAGTCACTTAATAAATAAAAGGGGGACACAAAGGACCATGAAGACACTGAGAGCAGCAAAAAGATCCAAAATTACTATAATAGGTTCTTGTTAAAGTGTCTTTAGTTCCTTAAGGGAAGTTCCTGCAGTCAAAAAGCGCTTAAATGACAGAAAAGCGACATTTAAGGACTGCAAGGATACAAAAACAGACACAAAATTACCAAATACATTTGACTAATGAAACGACAGGGCAACAAAAAAATCACAGAGAAAAACTAATTCAATACAACTGCAAAGAAACACTGAGTTTACTTAACCGTGTAAAGTCTGACCCATCAAAAAATTGTCAGAAAGTTCCTTTTTTTTTTGGAACTGAGATGTTTATTTACAATTTTAACAAAATCCACAAAAATATTCCTTTATAATTTCTTTCATAATATATTTCTCTTGCATCACATTTGACACACTGGGCAGTTTTGTGAACTACTTAATCTATTTATTGAAGTTTTCTAGTACATATGCATTCAATTCACGCAGAAAAAACGCATTTTCTTAAAAAAGAGCAACTATTTCAATGTTATTATTAATGCAACTTCTTGAAAAAGAAGCAATGATTTTCCTGAAAATATGTGAGTGGATGATTTAATGAGAGCAGGCGTTTTGAAAAGGGCCAAAATAAAACTTCAGCCTACTGTAGTGATATGAAAATCCTCAAGGTGGTAGATTAAGTTTTTTTTTTTTAAACCCTGTGGTGCATAGCGGTCACTACAGTGGACACCTTTTTAAAAGTGATTTACTCCTAAATTCAATGATCCATGTGGTGGAAATTCATATTAGCCTGTGTCAGGATATTCTTATTCTTCTTAAGGCCTGAAAAAAATGTTTTCAATTTTTTTTTCTCAACATAAATATATTTTTAAAAATGTTATAGACAAACATTTGAGGGTGAAAAAGCTTATGAACTATAAATTAATCAGTGTTAAAATGGATGAAAGAGACTTACAAAAGTTTTGCAGAACGTTAAAAAACATTGTTCATGAAATTACCAAAGAAAAAAGAAAAAAAAGAAGTCAAACAAAGAAAAAAAGTCATATTTACATTAAGTTCACACTGTTTTAAGTTGAATGCTCAGTTACAAATATTTGAAAAAAAAATGAAAAACTTTTTTTCATGCTTTAAGACAAATAAAACGCTTGAGGGGAAAATCCTGACACTGACTTTCATAATTCATGCATCAGATAGTTAGTATTTTTAGCAGGTTTTTAAACAAACTATTTATCATGTTGATGAGATAGAGGTCTTTGAACTCACGTATCAAATATTTTATGTTAGGCAATAAAGGGTTAAAGAAGGAAAAGATTATGATTATGAAATACGGCACAGACGTGCTAAATCATCACAAGGAAACTGAAAGAGGAAAAGGAGCAACACAAGCAACAGGGCGAGACAAAAAGACACTTTATGATCTATCGCTGCTCTTTAGTCTTTTTTTAGTCTGGGTGTCTGGCTTTTACAAAGTGTGGGTGTGGTGCCTTCTGTTCATCTCAGCACAGAGGGGAACAGAGTCAGATGTTAACACCTGGATGGAAAGAAGTGGGATATTCCAATAGTAAGAAAACTATTGATCTAGAATCAGGTTTTTAACATGCACAAGTCTGAAACTGTCACAGTGTGCGCTCCTATTCCAACATTAGTATAAGACGACTTGAAAAGAAATCCAGTTCAAACCCCAGCGTCCCCTCTCGTCCTGTTATTGCCACTAGAATTTAGCTCAACCCCTCAGCAGATCTCTGTTTCCTTTCCTCACAGTCTTATGCATAATTCATTCTCATGTTCGCAGGCTTTCTACCATCTTGTGCTTGATCAATAAAACATACCTGTGTGCTTGCTCCCTCACCTCTCCATCCCCGCGTCTCCTTCCTGAAGCCAAACCAGTGTGAGCTCATACGGAGCTGATGAAACGGCATAGATGGATGGCCTTTTCAAACTGGAAGAAAATGACTACACTCTCTCTCTGCTGCGTGAGATGTGTCTCTAACATAGGATATAAGATGAAGTCACTGTGTTTGACGCTTTGAGAATCTCATTCAAATGGAAAGCAGAGTCGAGAATATTGGTCGCTATGGAGTTACTCTGAGGCCAGCGGGTTTAAATCACGTTGTGCAAACACTGGGGAAAATGAAAGTATGGTTAGCAGGCTGTTGTTAGTGCATGGCTGATAGGAAAGTAAATTGTTTTATACTAAGTGCTGGCTTCTAAATGATTCCCATGAAGGCTCTGATTGGTCAAGTCCAGGGGTGAACAATCTGATGATATGATTGTACCTCAACAACAAATCCAAGTCACATGGCAACAACTCAATGAACTTAGTCATGGCCTGATTTTTGTCTGAGTACAGTACAAACTCCTGATCTACTGAAATTGTCACACACAAAATGTCTTGTTTAAGATGGAGGTCAGAAGAGAATGGACAGACTGGACTGAGATTAGTTCTCTTCCTGTCTGTATGTTTGTAGCTTCTCCATGTATCCTGCTGCTCTGCCGCAGGCGCTGACCCCTTGCCCGACACCACGACAACCATCTCTGTGCTTTCCCTCCAAGAGTTATCTGTGGTTTAATCACCTTCACTGGGGACCCCTGACTTGTCAGATCCCCTAATGCTTCATCCACCCTGGTGTAGGATTTCACTCCTTCGTAAAACACCTTCAGGCAAGTTGGATGGAGGGTCTGGAACAGCAGATTGTTGTCTTGAAGGATCCTCCGTGACTGTGCATACTCCTTCTTCATGGCCATGATCTCTGGCGAGTTGTTGTGGTCGAGGTTTACCTTGTATGTAATCCACATTTAACTTTTCTTCTGCCCCTGTTTTCATTTTGGGGAAGTTTCTCATAATTCTTCTTGAGGGTTCTCTCTCTAAGTCACCATCCTCTCTAAACAAACTGAAGTCCCCTGATTGGAGATGATAAAAAGTCAACAGTTACTCATGAAACCACTTGTTATAACCAACGTCTGTAGAAGAGCATCTCTGAACGCTCAACACGTCCAACCTTGAAGGAGACTAACTACAGCAGCAGAAGACCATGCCGCTTGACCCTACTGTCAGCTAAGAACAGGAAACTGGGGCTACAATTTACACAAGCTCAACAAAACAGAACATACAAGACTGAAAAATGTTGCCTGGTCTGACAAGTCTGGATTTCTTCTCATGATTTGGAGGAAACATCATTAAGGCACAGATTCATTCGGCCTTGAATAAATTCTTCAGGCTGCTGGTGGATTAATGGTGTGGGGGAGATTTTCTCAGCTCACTTTGGACCTCTTAGCACCAACTGAGCCTAGTTTAATGTCCACAGCCCTCCTGAGTTTTGTTGCTGACAATGTCTATCTCTTTATGAGCACAGTGTACCCATCTTCTGATGGAGACTTCCAGCAGGACAACGCTTCATGTCAAAAAGCTCAAATCATCTCAAACTGGTTTCTTGAACAGGACAATAAATTCCCTGTACTCCAGCGGCCTCCACGGTCACTAGATCTCAACCCAATAGAGCACCTTTGGGATGTGGTGGAACAGGAGATTCTCATCATGGGTGTTCAGCCCAAAAATCTGCAGCAACTGTGCTATCATTTCAACATAGAGCAAGATCTCAGAAGAAGGTTTTAAGCACGTTATAAGGATTAAGTTCTCAGGCAAAAGTGATCACTGAGTGTATATCATAAGGTAAATGTGATAAGGGAGGAGTTAAATGGCACCAACACTGGGGGCTTCAAAATGAACATGCAACTGAGAAAATAATGGCATTGATTAAAGACTAAAACATGGAAAAGCAACTGTCCCCTTACCTCAACTGCTTTTGTCTTACTTACAAACAGCTCAGTGTCAAATTAGCCAGATTTATAGCAAAAGTAAAGATGTTTGAATAGAACATACACATCTGCAATGAGGAAACAAAGGCTTTATAAAAAGTTAAGTCCAAATATAGTGTGATCCAAATTGACTGCTTTAACAGTCCCATTCTGATTATCTACTCCAGACAGTCAGAGCTTTCTAAATATCACTCAAAGATCTGAATGTGCCAAAACGCAATCAGAAACATATTCTGCACCAATTACAGGCAAGTTAATGCAGTTTATAGTCCACTCAAAGGTTTGCAATCATCAAAGCTTGGAAAGACAGGATCATGTGCACCAATCACTGATTGTGCCCCTTATGTTTGAACCTTGATGGCTGCACTGATGAAAACTCTTGAAGGTTTTAAATGAAAATTGTCCAAAAGAAGGCCAGCATGCAAGACTCCTCATTACTGTATCATTTCCAAAAGGGGAACAAATAGTTGATTTGATTTGATTTGATCGTGAACTTAATGCTTCTCGCAGGTTTTAAGGAGTCCAAATGTAGATGGAGACGTGTGAACGTAACACTAAGAAACAGACTCTTTATGGTGCACTGATTGTAAATCATGAAACAGCAAAAGAATTATTCTCAGTTGAACCAAAACAACATTTTTTTCTAACCGTGGAGTCTAATCATCTCTTTGATTACATGCCACGATGCAACACAGTAATCCAACAGAGACCTAATTAATTGGTTTGATATTTCCATATTTGATAAAGCTCCCGAAAATGTGCTGCAATTTGGGGAAGTTTGGGTAAATGTGATTGATACTTTTATATTATGAGCTTTCTTTTGATACCATACGATGCACACCTGGAACTCATTTATATTGAAACAGCATGTTGTAGAGCAGATGGAGAAGTTAACAGGGGTCAGTTTTATAATGAACGTTTCATGCTAGCATGTAAAATAACTACAGTTGTCAATTTGGCCACTGCCCATGGAGACTTCACGCTCCAGGCCATGGTGCCATACAGCGTACCTATAGTTAGCTCTCACCATTACACAGCTTTTCAGATGATTTTAAAGGTAAAGATTTGGGAGGCCTGGGAACAGGACCTTTGAGATACTGACATTACGTTACTTTGTACTTTATTCCAGACCCATAGGTCCATATAAATAAATAGAAACATACAAAAAACAAATGGATAAGATCGCAGCTCAGACTGATATTATTAAGATACAGAGACATTTGTGCCAATGTTCCAGTAACAGGATGAAAACCTTGTTTCACTCTTTGCGAGCTGGGAAAGTGACCCATGAATTTCTACATTAAATCATGAAGCACAGCGTGAAATGTGGACATATTATTGTTCACAAACATGTGACTAGCACTCGTCCATCTTGGCAGTTTCAGAAATATTCCGAATGCATCATTATAAGCTATAACCTGTAGCTTTTTCATCTTTGCTTTACTGTAGTTGCACCAAAGATGAGCAATGCATTACTGTAGATTCTGTAGAAATTATACTGAAAGAGTTCAAAGCAACTGTTTCAAAAAGCATTTTTATTGGAGAACGCCCAACTTGGCGGTCTATTTAAACCGAGACATCTCCCATCTCTCCCTCTGGCTGCCAATGGCTTTGCCTCCCTCCATGTAAACTTGTCTGCAGAGAGCGATGAGGCTGGACTCTTGGCGTTGCGATAAACAATTTGAACATGAGTTATGTCCATGTCTTATGCAGCCCCAGTCAAAGATTCTCCTTTGTATGCACAAAAAATCCATCCACTTTATTTTATAACTCACCCAAATCTGCTGGATAGGGCTGAGGTCAAGATTCAGGGGGGCCAGTCCATCATTTCATTGCTCTGTTTTAAAAGAAAATGACCTCAACCCCCTTATAATGTCCCTATTCTACAGTATATTGAGCATGATGATGAATTTGTAATGTTTCATTAATTATTTAGGTATTCTAACAGCCAGTTGAAAAATGAAACCTCTTAAATATACAAAGTATTCTAATAGTTTTAGCCACCACTACATGTTAGTGATCAATAATGCATCAGCCCCAAGAAGCATAATTGATACCAAAAGTGCATAAAATCAACCTAACTTTTTTATTCCTAAAACCTATTTGCATTGTCTTGACTAAAATTCAAAATAAACCCAAAAAGCAGCCCATTTATTGGGAACAAATTAATCAGATGGTAGCAAAAAGGAACTCTGGATTCATCAGACTGTATTAAAACCATTAATACCAATTAGAGGCCGGGTGAAAGATCCCAAACAAATAATTTCTGAATTCTGCAAAGACTGAAATGCTTGTAGTACTAATGTTCTGCATGCTCCATTTCATTCAACAAGAGACAACACTCGGTGAAATGAAAGGCTCTGACAAGTTCAGTTCAGTGATTTCAGATTTCTGGGAGAATGGAGTATTTTAATAGGTATTCAGAGCTGAAAGTTGGTGCAGAGGCAGCGAGTTTCCTGTAGTTTAGGTGTTTTTTTTAACTCTAAGTTTCTGTTTTATGTTTGCTGACTCTATTACTGCAGCTGTTGTTGGGCTCTGATTGTGTGTGTGTGGTCTGGATGCTGAGGGTTAACTCACTTTCCACTGCTGGTACACTTGATTGGTGTTGTGTTTTCTATTTGAAGTTCTTGGTTTTAGTTTCTTTCCCAGAGCTTACAGTGCGTATACCTTCAGTGCCTGAGCTGTGGGAGGTTCGCTTTCTGGCTGAGGCTCAACCGACTGTCCTTTTATTTAGCAGCAGTATTTTAGTCCATGTTCATCATATAGAGCCAATTATTGTCGACAGCCCACACAGACTGTTGTGACCTCTATATTAAGGTCTCCATTCAACGATTTATTCTGAGGAGTCACATAAACAAACATAAGCCAATTATCTGCCTGTCACTGGTTTGTTGCTCAATTATTGAGTCCTTCCTCCTCACAGTTGTTTACTGGATTATAGACTCTAAAAGTCAATGCACATCCTGCCTAAGCTCTGGTCTTGCTTCCTGGATTTGAAAGTTGGTGATTTTGTGTCATTTAAGTTTCCAGCTTCCAGCACGACCCACTCGACTTCAAATGTTTGTCACTGGACCTTCTTCAAAGCAGACTTTTTGGCTCTTCATAGCAGGAAAGCATAAGTGTTTGCGTATCATGCACTTGATATGATGCATGCTAATGCTGGCTCACTGGCATGACTGAGCGGCACTTTTGAAGGAATGAAACAACAAAATTTGTCTCTTCCGTGCTTTTACTCTAAACACAAATAAGCCTACCAAGGTGAGTCTAGAAATGCCTGAAGACAGATGATGAAACTTTAAGAAAGCTTCCTCAAAGTCTCTGTTGGGTTATAGCAAATTCCTGGAGGAGCAGGACGACTGAGTTTTACGTCAGAAATTTAATGAGAATGAAAGCTCAAGTCCACCAGCTGCAAACATAAGGAGGAGTGAAAGAGGAGCAACTAAAGGTGTTTTTCAACCAGACGGTCCTGGAGCTTTAGTTCCTAGCAAAACACTCTGAGGAACAAAAACTTTCTGGCCCATTGTTTGTTTCCATTTCCACCACAAGCCAGGAGCAGGTAGATGATGTAAATCAGACCAGTGATGCATGGAGAACATGAAATAAAGATACAGTACTGTCCCACCAGTGGAGGGGAGTAAGACAGTTCAGCAAATCTACCGACCTAGAAGTTGAAGACAGGCCGGGATCCTTATTTGCACAGCCACAGTTTGGCTGATTGCAGGCAGGATACCCAGCTTGTACTGGTGTCGATCCTGCTTTATTGCCCTGCAGATGGTTTTGTTGACGCTTGCTGAGAGTGAGGAACAGATTTGATCAGTGAAAACATTTGAAGCATAAAGGTGGCGAAGATTGACTCGTGTTTTAACTGAAAAAACTGGCCCAGCTGACAACTTTCTATGGGATTTGTCCTACTCAAACAACTTTAGATTGTCATGTCTACAGTTGTGCCTATGAGTTTACACTCCCACCAGCAGAATTTTCTGATTTTTTGGCCTTTTCTCAGAAAATATGAATGATTACACAAAAACCTTTCTGTCATTCATGGTTAGAGGTTGGGTGAAAACATGTATTAACAAACAACTGTGTTTACTCTTTTTAAATCATAATGACAACAGAAACTTCAAAAATGACCCTGTTCATTTTTTATACACACTCACTGATTACAAGCAAAAAGATCACAGGTGAGGATGGTTACCTTTGGAAGACATTCAAACACATTTGTGTTCACTTTTGTGCATTTATCAGGCCAAAACCAGCAGAGTTGTGCAAACTTCTTAACAGGGTCATTTTCGAAGTTTCTGTTGTCATTATGATTTAAAAACTATTTTTTTAAATAAATGTCTTCACCCAACCTCTAACCATGAGTGACAGAAAGGATTTTGTGAGAAAAGGCCAAAAAATTTAACCAAGTCAGCCACAGATGGGTGTCATCTTATTGTTGAGGGAGAGGGAAACAATAACACTGTGGCTGCTTCACCAATCAGAAACATTAAGCTTATAGACACTAAAATCAAATCAACTTTATTTGTCTGTTAGGAACTTCATTTGCAGAGAAAGTGCTAATGCAGAAACAAACAAAACACAGCACTTGTCTATTCACAGACCACCGTTCCATAATAGATACATTAACAGACATTGAATAAATGCAAAAAGGAAAAAGTCAATTGAACTGGTCCTCAGCTACAGTTTTGTCGAGCAATCAGCTGTTTAACAGGCGGATGGATGTGGCCCTCTTTGTCCTAAATGGAAATATAGACCTCAGCTCTCATAGTTTCTGGACATTTGGAAAGTACTAACCCTCAGGCAGGGTTGTTTTCATATTTCCCCCATCAAATTTAGACCCCAGTTCTGATGGTTAGAAAGCATGAAGTTCCAGGAGAATTGTTTTGGAGAACTCCTAAGGTGGTGTTGTAGCTTTATCTCTCACAATCAGAGCAGATGGAGGCACACTGTTCTTATTAAAATACAGTCAATATTAGAAAAAAGCCTCAAGCTCCTCGAGTTTGTTGTTGCAGATATTGGGATTTGGGTTTTGTGCAATGCTGTTGAATTAATGCACCTGTTCGAAGAAGCTAAGGTAGCATTTTTAGGAAGCTGTCAGTGCAGTTTGCCCCAGTTTTGCCCCTTTAGCGTTAAGCTTTTCTGAATGAATTCCCTGTTTTAGACTATATTGGTGGACTCAGTGTCTTTCTGTGAATCATCTGAAGTCCCTGGATGTCCACAAAGACTCTCTCAGCTCCACCACAAAGTTATTCAGTGAACACAAAGTGCTCACTTGTTCTGACTTTGCAGTGACCATGCAAAGTGAAGGGGTCACACTTGGCTGCCTCTTCTGCAGGTGGCCATCCATCAACCCTCGGCCGGGTCTGTTAAAATCTGCACCAATCAACTGACACGGCAAATTACAGTCCAATTTGTAAACGGCAGAAAACGACTTCTACCTGAATGAGTGTTTACGTTTTCAGGACGAGAGAGAGGACACAAATGACAAAAAACTGACCGTTTAAATCATCCTCTGATAGCTTTTTTCAACACTGTGAGCTTCATGTGACCTCAGATATATCATCCCAACTCATTAATGCTCCTCAAGAGTTTAAGAGTGATGCCAGATTTAATAACACGACCCTGATACTGAACAGGGCATGACTGCAGCCTGGCAGGGAGTGAATGGACAAGGCTCCTTTGGCGAAACAATTTGAGAGTCGGTGGAGAGACTGCTAATTAATGTTCCATGAGGCTGAATTACTGCACAGTTAAATCAGTAATGAGAAAAGAAAGAACTACACAAATCACAGCATGCCTGTTAATAAAGCTACTATTATATCCCCCTTTATTCAAGAGGTTATTTGCACACAGAATAACCAAATCGTAGGGCAGAAAAAACAGTTTAGAGGCGAGAGATTTAGCCAACAAGTGAGAAAATATGCCCAATTCACACATCTTAAATTAAACTCTCTTTAGTTAATAGACTTCTGTTTGAATACTTTGTGTGTAAGGTCGAGAAATGCTGCAAATAAAACCATCAAAGCCTTCAATTCATTCAGTTGATGATCCATTTTCAAGCTTTACTCATAAAAATAAATAATTAAAAAACATGGGTTAAATTTATTTTGCACAAATTATTAATTCCAGCCTAATGTCTAGAAAAAAGCCTTCAGCCTTCCCTTGTTCCAGCACTTAGAGGCATAAATATTTATCCAGAGAGAAAACGGAGAACAAAGCAGGGTTGACAGCTGAGCAACAAGTATCACAAATTGAAGATCCACGAAGAGCTCGATGTTTCCCAGACAGATATGAATCCTGCAGGGAGGTCTTAGAAAAAAAAAACTTAATGTCACAAATGGCTGAGCTTTGACATCTCACATTATGAATTATTTAGTCCTCTTCTAAAGAGTCAAAGTGTCATTTTTACGAGCAAATTGGAGAATGACCTGCAGGTTCATGTCAGGTTGGAGACGAGTACAACCTCCTGTCTGGTATTAATGATTCACACACATCCGTTAGCCCAGGGCCTGTAAGCGTCATGACATGTGAAAGGCTCACATGCACAATTGAAGAGCAGGTTTTAAATATTTCATGTGGTCTTAAGTGTGAAGAGGTCACGACTTTTTGTTAAACAAATGAAGTACTTTCTATTGGGAAAGTTGTCCAGAAATTTTATTATTTTCAATCTGTTACTGTTGATCATGCAAGTTACATGACGTCATGCAGCAGTGTTTGCTGATCAGCTCATCTAAAAGTTTGTAAAAAAAAAAACATTTGCAATAGATGTGCCATGAAATTTGATTCAGAGAGTTAAGAATAAATTAAAAGAAGTGATTCCAAATTTATTCATCCATTCCTAATTGGGTTTTCTTTTTTAAGAACTAATACAAACCAGCTTTTTAAATGGGGCTTTTCAGTTGATGTTAGCGCAGCTTATTGAGTCAGAAATCATGAATATTTCATCACTTTAGGTTCAAAATGCTGGTCCAACATTGTGTTTAAGTTGAAGTATCGTTCCCATGAAACTAACCAGCGGTGAAGCTCAAGCTGTTGTCTTCGAGCTCTACTTCAGTATAAAGATTAAAACTGTTTACAGGCTGCGTCTGGTTAAACTGGTAAATAACTGCTTGACCAGGGCAATATGAAACCAGAACAATGTTATTGGTGAGTATTATTAGAGCCTTTGTCACTATGACCTGAAATGTAACAATGACCCAAAGTGTAAAAGAAAGATATAACCCTAAGTGTTATAACTGGTCAGTTCTGTAATGAAAATATGGACGCCCTTAAAGGCCTCATATTTTCACAAGAAATATACTCAATTTTCTCAGGACAACAAATTATTTTTCTTATCTTGAGAAATCAAAGCTTCTTTTCTCAAGATAACAGGATACATTCATATGTCAGAAGACAGTGTCCCCACCACATTGATTGAGGGAAGTGAAACCTTCTTCAGTGTCTCTGTGTGCTTTTGCTTCTTAACGAGTAGGATGTTGTTTTCTTCTGTCCAATGATGGTGGCAAACCTGCTGAATTGAAGGGCAGGTGGCATAAGAAATTTTCCCATTATCTCAGGAAAAAGAGCTTCAATTTCTTGAGATAAAGAGAAAAAATAAGTTGTGATTTTGAGAAAATTGAGCATATTGAGTGTAAAAAATTCATGACCTTTAAGGGCTTCTGTGCAAAAGTGCTGAGCCCAAGATGTAAATAAAAAATGTGGTAAAACCCAGACAGTAAAAACTGATCCAACTGTGTAAGAAGTTGTCACAAAATTTTTGGAAGCCTGTTTCTGCCAGTTAGAGAAAAAAAAGAAAAAGAAAAACCTGCTTTGTTGATATTTTCTAACTCGATATTTTGACCTTTAAACTTTAAATTTTGACTTTGCAGCTCAAAATTTTAACCATTGAACTCAAAATATTGACTTTTAACTCACATTTTTTTAATTTTTAGCTCAAAATTTAGACTTTTAACTTGAAATTTTGACTTTTCAACTCAAAATTTTTACCTCTCAACTGAAACTTTTTGACTTTTTAACTGAAAATTTAGACTTTTAGCTCAAAATTGTCCCTTTTCTGCTCAATATTTTAACCTTTGAACTCAAAATTTTGGCTTTTACTCAAACTTTTTGACTTTTGAACTGAAAACTTAGACTTTTAGCTCAAAATTTTCACTTTTCTACTGAATATTTTAACCTTTGAACTCAAAATTTTGGCTTTTGCTTAACCTTTTTGACTTTTGAACTAGAAATTTAGACTTCTAAGCTCGAAACTTTGGCTTTATCTCTTAAAATTTGGAATTTTTTAACTCAAAAATATCAAAATTTTGATTTTGAATTCAAACTTTTTGACTTTTCAACTCAAAATTTAGACTTTGAACTTGAAATTTTCCCTTTTCAACTCAATATTTTAACCTTTGAACTCAAAATTTAGACTTTTAACTTGAATTTTTGACTGTTCAATACAAATTTTTAACCTCTGAACTCAAAATTTTGACGTTGGATCCAACTTTTTGACTTTTTTAACTCGAAATTTAGTCTTTTTCTCTTAAAATTTGGACTTTACCAACTCAAAAATGTTAACTTTTTATCTCAAAATTTTGACGCGATATGGGCCAAAAAATTCAGCAAAGCAAGTTTTCTAATTGTTATCTTTTTTAACTGGTGGAAACACGCTGTCATGGGAAAGACTTTTGTTTTGTTGTACAATTAACTTTGCAGCAGTGACTGTGATTCTTTTACTCTTACTTAAGCTGCAATGGATGTGAGGTGTCATCTGGAAATTTCTTCTAATATGTCTTTAAATGTGTGCAGAAGTGTATATCATAGGGGCTTGTATGTTGATAATAACTACAGAAAATTATTTTGTCCGATGGTGGTAAACTTCTTCTTTCAGCCAACCATAGACGAGGGCGGGTGGACATTGTGGCGGCACTAACACAGCTTTGAACGCTCTGCTTTAAAGGATGGTTTCATCATTTCATCATTTTCACAACCAGGAAGCTTCAAACTTTCTCTGTTCATTGAAAACCTCACATCCTGACCTTTACGTTTCCCTTGTTGAGGTACGTTGACCTGCACAGAAACCATCTCTAAGATTCTCCTCCTGCGACATGTTTGGACTCCCAGATTAACATCAGTGTAGCCATCAGACAAAGACTGCCTTACGTTATGAGACACTTCCTCCAGTGTGCCAAAGAAATTAAGATTCACAGCCTAATGTAGGGCACCTCCATCTGAATATTTCATGCTGTATGCCCAAGCATCAAACCCAATCCTCCTGTAGGTCTGACTAATGTGATTAGCCGTGCTACATTATTAACACAATGTGGAGGAAATTATTCCACATGGTGTGTTTGTGATATCAGGAGTATTTTTCTGCCTCATGTTTGTGGGATTTCAGCTCTAGAATCAAATTTTAGATTTCATTGTGACAGTGCCTTCAGTTTGTTTTGTATTTTGACCGTCTTGTGTTTGACACGTCTGAGTAAACCCTGAAATCTGCACGTCACTGTGTCGGCACTTGAGTACATCTCTTTCCTGTGTTATTACCAACGATTGTGGGATTGAGAAAGCAATGGAGACAAGCTCTAAGAACAGCAGCACTGCAATCTTCCTGTAATCCAATTCTACAATAGTTCTGCAGGGTGTTATATTCTAAATATATTACTCCAGATATTTTCTCATCTGTGAAATGAAAAATTATCTGAATATTTTAACACTGGAAATCTTTCAAACTCAGAGCTGAAAGTAACCCAAATAGCAAGACATCAAATCCTGCAAACAAAGCAGCTGTGTAACAAAACCAAGGAGAATGCAGCCTCATCCTGTGGAGGCTGGGAGAGTTTGAAGCACAGACAACAAAGACCGAAAACAAACACCCAGAACCAGATTTAACGTGGCTGGATCACAGAACCAGAGCAAGACTCCCCCTCAGCTGCTGCAGGATGGGAATGGCAGTAACAAATTATGTGCCAGAAAGTGGGGGCTCCCTGCCAGGGCCGAATGCATTAAGCATGCTGTTTAGACTCCATAAAATAGTCCACTTCTGTCCTTGGGGAGAAATGAAGTTCAAGCCGGGACAATCTTAAGATTCACTAGTTTGAATCAGAGACGAGGAGCTCAGGTATCCACCTCTGTTAATGACTTTTTGTGCCCCTCCAAAGTATGCCTTTCTCATACCTTTAATTTGAGCGCCTCGACATTTTGAGGTGAATAAGACCTCGTAACCAACTAAAGGACCCCGGGGTCTCCAGAGCTCCTTGTCGCTTCCCCAACCCTCTAATTATTGTTTCTTTCTTTAGTTTATTTTACTCTTGAAAAAACGACGCTGTATCAGAATTTTCTCTTGGAAGAACTTTGTGTGAAGAGAAACTGGACACTTTCTTTTAATGTCATGAGGGTTATCTCAGTCTGCACAAACAGAACAGAAAGCTAAACATCACGGTAGAAGAGAGAAATTGGTGTTTGCAAAACAGAGGTGGTTTAAAGACAAGATTATATCAAATTGCAATGAGGGAATTCAGTGTTTTTTTGGAGTTTTACCCATTAAAGAGACTCAAAAACTGGAGTATCCTTCCATCAAAAGATTTAATTTTGTTAGCAGAACTAACTTTGTGTCTTTACAAAAGTTTAAGACTCATTTCCTGGATTATTTCCCCAAAAACACCCGGTAAAGGAGGTTCAGAGAGGTGAGCTACCATAACATTAACAGAGCACATATAAAAAAGAATAACACACCCAATACACAGCAGCAGCAGCAGCAGCAACAAGAAGAAACTCTAATTGGATATGAGAGCTTGAATTGTTAAGCAGTTGCTCATGTTGTTAATTGTTTTTCTTGTTTGTTTTTACAGCACAAACAGTCGGTTATATGACTAAAGAAGCAATAACCACAGGAGCAGGCATGCTCTGAATGTAAACACAATAACTTCTGTGCATTAGCTTCTAAACAAAACAAATATGTGCAATAAAACAATCACCCACCATCACACTCTGATACTGTAAAAACCTCAGAGAGCATTTACATAGACACAGAATACGAAGCATAAACAGCCGTTAGAAACAGAAAGAAACAGGATAAGAAGCAAAACTTTGGTTAAGTAGATTCAGAACTTTGCATAAAAGACGTAGTTTTCATAGTGGATTCATAAACTAAACCAAACCAGAGAAAAAAGTGAGTGATTTAATTTAACTGTGCAGATTTGATCTTCTGACTGCAAAATTTTGAAGTAATTAAGGTTTATGTTGTACAAAATAGGCTTTGTATGTGATCAGGTTCATGACAGTTCAAGCAGCCAATCAGAGCAACAACAACACAACAAGGCTCAAAGTTGTTTCAAACCGAAGGCAAAAAGTTTCAGGACCATAATTTAGAGTCTCCAAACATAGGACTCCTGTATTGTTGTAGCTTTGACAGCCAGTGTTTGGGTCGGACATTAAAAATGTAGTCTTCATGGTGGATGTGGGTAAATCATGAGAGTTAAAAAAAAGGCAACATGGCAACAATAAAAATGTAACAAAACAAAAAAAAAGCAAGACAACAAAATGGAAACCGCAACAAAACACAAGCATAACAACAAAAACAACAACAAAGATGAAACAAAGAGACAGCAGGACAACAAAACACTAACATGACAACAAAGAGAAACTCAAAACAACAGGATAATGGAAGAACAAAAGCAAAACATGATAACAACAGAAGAAACACATTAAAAAAAAAAAAAAAAAAAAAAAAAAAAAAAAAAAAAAAAAAAAAAAAAAAAAAAAAAAAAAAAAAAAAAAAAAAAAAAAAAAAAAAAAAAAAAAAAAAAAAAAAAAAAAAAAAAAAAAAAAAAAAAAAAAAAAAAAAAAAAAAAAAAAAAAAAAAAAAAACTGCATCACAACACAAAAACAACAAATAAGAAAAAAAAGAGCATGACAACAATAATTGAGCATGACAACCAAAAAGAAAACACAAAAAGGTGTAAGAACAGAAAGACATGTCATAAAAAAAACACAACATAGAAAAACTTAAACAAAAAATTAAAAGCACAAACACAAAAAGAAACACAGCAACAACGAAAAATACTTAAGAAACATGAAAGCAAAAAAGAAAATGTGAACCTGGAGGATAAATACACAAAAAATAGCACTCATTTTCATTTTATTTCTTCTTTTCCTGGTCTCTTTTGTGTGTGTGTGTCTGTGTGTGTGTGTGTGTGTTATATTTTGTTCTTAAGGGCCTCTCTAGACCTTTGTGGTATAATGCAGAAAACAAAAAAGTGTCTCAGAAATTCAGTCCTGGATCTGTAACCTCTGTGTATTTCACTCTGCAGACAAATGCTGCCCCACTTGGCCACAGCTCATTGAATAAATATATAAATATAAACACTCTGACCAACATGTAACCCACTATGATGCCTCCACAGTCACCTATACGTTTACTTTATTCCATTAATATTTATCATCAGAGACTGGCCTCGAAGATGTGGAGCACACAGAGGGCTTGTCTTTTTTTTCAGAGGGTATCAGACCCTGCATTCATTTATTTAGACGCAACCACACAGAGATCTGTGCTGTTTTACCATTTAAAATCAATGATGCAGAATTCATTAAACTCCACCACTAAAACAGTCTCTGAGAATATTTATACTTTCACTAAATCCCTAAAGTAATTGAAGTATTGTAACAGCAGGTTGTAAAACCACATGAGGAATGTTTGTGATATTTATAAGATTATAACAATTGGTGTCCCACTGTTCAAGCTACAATCCACAGGAGGAAATTAAGGGCTGATTCCCCAAAATCAAGAGGATGAAGTAATTTTTTAAATCTAAAGCTCCTTTAAATGTTATTTAAAAACTTAAACCCTGTTGATTTAGGACAAAAATACTTAAAGGCACCAATTTCTCATTGCATCATACATCAGAATTATTGCCATTAATGGACACTGTGCACATTGTAACGGGTTGTTTGAGTTCAATTCCAGACATAAAGGCCAGAAATTACACCTGTGAAAAAGAAAACAGAATAAATGTTTGTAATTATGTTCCATTAGAGCATAATCGGATGGAACTATCTGTGGCTGTATAATGAGATCTCTGTATCTACACAGGATGCAACTCTTGTTTTATTCAAACGAAAATGTTACATGTTTTCTTCTAAAACCCAGAGGAAGCACACACCTGATTTACCTGCCACAGTAGATTTCTGTCACTTTTGTTATCTTACTCACCGCTCTTTTAATACTAGACCACTATTGCCTGGTAATTTTTACCCAAGTAAGTGCATTTACATGATTTTTATTTTGCTGCTTTTGTCTGAGTGTCATGGTTGTCTGGGTAGAAGTGAAGTGAATAAAAGTTTATTTATCAAGCACATTTCATTATACACAGGCTCAGTGTGTGTTACATGGAGGGTTTAAGGACCAAATCAAACAAAAATAAACACTTGCACAACCCCAAACATACAGAAAGAGCAATTATCTGTATGCTTGAGAAGACACCATAGATATTTTTTGAGATTTATGGCCAACGTAGTGGCAGATTCCTCCTTTTAAAAACTGCCTGATTAAATGAGTGTAACCGAATCCCTGACGTGTGTCCACTTTCATTCATAAAAATAAATCACAGATTTGCAGTTCACTTTCCATTCATTCTCAAGGATGCAAATTTCATGATTCAGAGTTTTTTTTATTAATTCATTATTTCAAAGCAAAGCAAAAATAACCAAAATCGCGGTCTAAAAACATTTTGTATTCAGGTAGTTTCTACCTGAATGAAACAAAGAAGAGTGAACTTCACACTTGTGCTGACTGACCGTCATGATTAAAAACTACGCCTATAACCAAATTTTCACTTTGCCATGTATTGTACACTTCAGTATAATTTGATGAGAGGTATTTTCTGTTCAGTTTTCTTTCTTTGGTAGATGACACTAGTGATGGTGTTACTATATTTAGTGATAGTGATTTATGGTGAGTGAGCTTTTTCTTGACATGAAATGATAAAAAATTTACAAATAAAACATTTTAGAAGTCACATGTTGTGTTTGACTACAACTATCACAGATAGGGTAATAATAATAATAATGCATTTTATTTATAAAGAGCTTTTCAAGACACTCAAAGACACTGTACTGAGAATAAAAACAGCATATAAAACATAATACAAAACATTACAGTGTTTAGAACAATGAGGAAAAGCATCAAATACATTTAAAAGCAATCAAACATTAACTCTCTGTTGCATGAATTATGAAAGTCAGTGTCAGGATTTTTCCCTTGAGTGTTTTTATTTGTCTTGAGCTATGAAAAAAAGTTTCCTTTTTTTTTTTTTTTTTTTTTT